>CM039728.1:27915568-27920568 GCA_022539455.1 Dendrobium nobile | reverse complement strand
CTTTCCCATGAAGCATAATGCAAGCTTTTATGTGTAGCATCTCTGTCCCAAAGAAAGCTGCGACAAATTCTCTCAATATCATTCAGAACAGATCTTTGCACCCCAGTATGTGTTATCATATAGACAGATAACGGCAGTAAGACTGAATTAATCAATGTAACCTTTCCAGCCAAAGACAAATGACGGATCCCCCATGACAGTGTACAAGCCCTGGCCTTTTGAATCAGCGGAGTGAAATCCTTCCTGGTAAGCCTTCCTCAGTGCCAATTTGACACCCAAGTACTCCAATTCAGCAACTCTGCAGCAGCCAATCATCTTGGCTAATCTAGATCTTGTAGTTGAAGACGTCCCCTTGCTGAAAAGAATGGCAGATTTGCCATTATTGACCCTTTGGCCAGTCCAGCTACAATAGTCTTCAAGAATAGCTTTGATCTTCTTAACATTGGGGATTGAAGCACCTGCAAAAAAAAGAATATCGTCAGCATAAAGGAGGTGGGAGACAGAAGGTCCCCCAGCACTGATTTGCACTCCCAGCTCCATGAAGTTTTGGTGAAAGTGTGCCGACAACAGCTCCGCACATAAGATGAACAGGTAGGGTGACAAGGGACACCCTTGACGGAATCCACACTTTGCATTAATCTTCTCAGTTAATCTCCCATTGACAAGGATAGAAAATTGAGGATCCACAACACAGCAAAGCACCCAAGCAGTGAATTTAGGTGGAAAACCCATACGTCCAAGAACGATCTCCAAAGTTCTCCAACTCATCTTATCGTACGCCTGTTCCATATCCACCTTTAATGCCAAGAAACCCAGGGAAGATTTGGATACCTTAAACTTGTTCATCATCTCTTGAGCCAGCAAACAATGATTTGAAATTGATCTTCCCGGCACAAAAGCAGCTTGCTCCTCCGAAATCAATCTCGGCAACACTCCTTTAAGTCTATTCACTAAAACCTTTGCCACAATTTTATAAATTGTTTGACAAAGACTGATAGGTCTGAACTTGGAAGGCTGATCCGGGTTAATCACCTTAGGCAGCAAAACAACAATGGTTTCCTTCCATCCAGATTCCATACATCCTGTAGAAAAAAACTCCAAAACAGCCAAAGTGACTTATTCTCCAACGATCTCCCAAAAGAATTTAAAGAACGAAGCAGTAACACCATCTCTTCCTGGAGCCTTGTTCCTACCTAGGGAGCAAACCACATTCCAAATCTCCTCCTTAGTGACCTCAGCTTCCAGCAAACCTGAAAAATCAGCAAGAACACTCCTCTGGATCTCCAGCAACGGCCAACCATCTTCAACAATATTCTGTCCCTTCCATTTATTCTCAAAGAAATTAAACATCTCCAAGGAAATGTCATCCTGGCCTGAAATTACCGTCCCATCTGCCTTCTTCAACGAATCAATACCCTTTGCCCTCCTTCTAGCAGATGCCATTGAGTGAAAGAAATGGTTATTACCATCCCCTTCCTCAATCCACCTTACCTTGGCACGTTGCCTCCACCACGTAGTAATACGAGATAAGGTACTATTCAGCAAACGAACCTTATACTTCAAAGCCTCAACTTGAACTTCTGATAATCCCCCCGGCAAGCATTCCAACTCTTGAAGAACCTTGATCTCCTCATCCAACTCACCTTTCAATTGGTTAAGTTCTTTAAGCTTATTCTTACTCCAGAAGAAAAGAGCCTTCAAGGTTCATTGGCATTTTCTCTGCAATTTGAAAGACTCACTGCCCGAGTCTTTCACACCCCATTTCTCCCACACCAAATGCCAAGCTCTAGGATAACTAGCCCAAACATCTTCGAATTTAATCCAATAAGAGTGATCCCAACTCACAGCACCCTGAACTTCACAAAGAATAGGGCAATGGTCAGATGCTAATCATGTTAGATGCCTCACCTTCAGTCCTTGAAAAGAATCCAAAATAGAAGAACTGATCAAGAATCTATCCAATCTAGAATAAATCCTACTCCTTGAATCCTTATTATTAGTCCAGGTGAAAGCTGGCCCAATAAAACCTGGATCAACCAACTCATTTTCAGCCAAAAAATCTCCCATTTCACTAGCATCTGGTGAGAACTGAAATGGCTTCCCCCCCTTCTTCTCCTCCTGAGACAAAATACAGTTAAAATCCCCTCCCACCAGTAAGGGACAGTCAACTGCATGAAACCTGGAAATATCATTCCACAATAATCTTCTATTGTACCTATCCTTCCCACCATAAACAACAGCAACCTCCCAATCAATGTTGTTAGCCATAATGAACTTCCCCATAACAAATTGATTAGTTTGAGCTAACACTTGAAAAGAGACCACTAATGTCCTCCATAACACAAGTATACCACCAGCATTGCCAACAGCCGGTTGAAAAGCAAAATCCCAATCTCTCCCAGCAAGTCTATCTATATCCCTTCTACAGAAAACTTCCATTTTAGTTTCAAGCAACCCAATAAAGCATACCTTGTGCTGCCCAATTAGATGCCGTAAGTAATTTCCCGTTTCTTTCTTACGGGCACCTCTACAATTCCAACAAAGGATGTTAAACATGGTCCACCAAAGGGGAAGCGTCCCCGCCGCAAAAAGCTTCATTAAATACCCCTTGCCACTGCTCAGCAAGGTCAACTTCCCTTAGTTTGCACTCCACAGATTTGTCAATAATACTTACAAATTGTTCAATGGAAGAAGGCTCCCTCTCTTCAAACAACTTCTTATTCCTTCTGACCCCAGGCAAATTTTTAAAAGGCCCAGCTTGACCAAATTCCTTAGAACAAAGATCAATAGATTCCCTGACTTTCTTATTCTTCACTTTTTGAACACTAGCTTTCTTGTCCAACTTCAACACATTCGGAGTCAACAAATGAGCAGGAGAAGGCTTAGGTTCCCTATAGTTTAACTTTCTTTTCACTGACAGAGAAGCTGGACCATGCTCAGGTAAACACTTTTCAATAACCATTTCTCTGTTATGTGTTCCAGCATCCCGTTCCATTGGCTGCACCACCTCACCCAGCTTAGCCTTTTGAACAATTGATCTCACCTGAACATCCTCCTTGGAGCATGGCATTTCCTCCATAGCTTGCTTCTTATTCTCATCCTGCTTCTTAGGAACTTCCCTCCAAACAGCTTTAGGAGCCAACACCTGGGCAGAAACCTTACTAGTCTCTTTATTCAAACTAGCATCTCTGTTATTGGATCTTCTTCTTCTTCTAGTGACAATAGTCCACTCCCCATGCTCGATATCCGCTGCAACCGAGCTTGATTCCCCTACCATTTTTTCTGAATTAACCTGGAATCCAGAGCCAATCCCTTCCTTCAATATCCCCACACCTCCACTAGATGAGCCCGATCCAGTATCAACCGCACTCACTTGTTTCTGAAAGACATCCTTCATCACCTCTTGCTGCTTATGCTGAATATACACCTCCTTACATGCCTCAGCCCTATGACCAACCTTCCCACACTTCATGCATATCAAAGGAATTCCTTCATATTCAATTGGTTGGAAGAACCTCCCTTCCAAACCATTAGCCCAAATGCCCTTGGGTAATCTTTTTGACAAATCCAATCGAATACAGATGCGCGCAAAAGCACATCTATTCCACAATTTAGTTTGTTCATCCATCAGCAACGGCTCCCCAATTCCCCTAGCCAACCTAGCCAAGTTGGCTTCATCCCAATACTCCAATGGCAAGTTTGGGAGCCTAACCCAAACAGGGGATGTAAATCCTCTTAAGGATTTAGAAGAGAGCCCTGTTGTCCACTGATCAACTCCAATGATCTGACCTGCAACATACCACGGTCCACCAACCAAGACACTATCCCTTGCTTCCATATTCACAAACCAACAGAGAAAACAGTCAGAACCCAATGGCGTGATCTGGGTTAATCCAAGGTGCCCCCACTTCCTCTGGAGTTCATTTTGCACCACCCAAAACGGGAGCCGTCGTCCTAACAAACTGCCAACCAGAGCTCGATTAAGCTTTTGAACATTACCTCTAGCCTTATGCAAATCAAGCTGAACCGACCCATCCATTCCTAAGAAGCTGTCTGCCTCATCCAACAAATTCAGTTTAACAGCATTTGATTTCTTCCAGGCATTTGACGCAGCCGACATCTCCTCCTTCTCCTTCTTAATCTTCGTGACACCACCTGGAGCTTTCCTGGATTGGATTGAAGGAAACTCTGCATTAGGCACATTACCACAAACAGCTGGTATGCCTCCCTCCTTGTGCGAGGAACCAGTACAATCAGCACCAACAAATCCACCCCTATTCTGCTGAGCATTATCCACCTCAGACAATCCACCCAGAAAACCAAAATTAACACACGGGCTAGCCCGTTCAACATTCATACCGGAATTATCAACATTGCAATAAACTGAAGCCTTACGAAGATCTGCAATGCTACTCATTCTTCCAAACGTAAACAGAGGTTTCTCATGTTCGAAAATGGGATTATCCGATATTTTACTCACCTTCATCAGATCCACAGGAGCCATACCAACCTTCTCATCAGCATTCCGCACTTCAACCTGCAGTGAGTCAATGGCCATACCTCCTTGATCGCAAATGAGATCAGCCTCCAAGTTTCCATCAAAGGAACGATCCACTCCACCAGTATCAACCACCTCCTGCATAACCTCCTGCATACTCTCTACTGGTTGCGATAATCCCTTCTCCAACTGATCTACAACTCCCATATTAACCTCATTGCGGAACTCTTCCGCCTCAGACCCCCCAAGAATCTCCATCACCTCCATACGATCAACAGACCTCTGCATTGGCACATCCCGTACCTCCATTCCCAGATCTCCAGCTAGAAACTCCCTCTCCAGCTCAGCAGAAGGAACCACCTCCTTCCCAGGAACTATACCTTCATCAGATCCCCCCGATCTCGAAGATCCAGCTCTACTCGGAGGTCTAGCCACTCGACCTCCAGAACCGGACGATGACAGCTTCCTTTCACTACCTCCTCCATTCTTACCTCCCACAGCA
>CM039728.1:27908068-27913068 GCA_022539455.1 Dendrobium nobile | reverse complement strand
TCTGAGCTCGGCCCAGGTTCAGTCATAATTCCACAAATATGATCCACAAGACTCTCCCCAAAGCACATGAGAAGTTTCCGCCTATCCCATGATCTGTCCTCCAGGAGGAAATCGGCAACGTGCAGCTCCTCAATGGCTGTGATATCGCAGAACGTGGGCCAATCTGAGAGGGGCTGATCTCACATCCATGTATCATGCAACACCCCAATGCTCTGACCGTCCCCTATTCTCCAGCGAACCAAGCTTCTCAAACACTTGGCACCATCACAGATCACTTTCCAACAATTCGAATGGCCCCGCGAGGAGCCATAAACTTCCAATTCATCTCCATATTTGTGACTAAGGCATTTTTGGAGCAACCCCGCCGGGCTTCCAATGACATGCCAAGCAACACGAGCCCGGAGTGCCCCAATCCATTTTGTGCTGGCATGGAATCCCAGACCCCCATAGCGCGTTGGGCGTGCAACCTCATTCCAAGAGACATAATGCAACCCTCTGTGTTCAGGGTCCTTATCCCAAAGGAAACTATGGCACATCTTCTCAATCTCGTGGAGAACCGCTTTCGGTATAACAGTATGGGTCATCTGATACACCGAGGAGGGCAATAATACCGAATTAATCAACGTCACCCGGCCAGCCATGGAGAGATGCCGGATTCCCCAGCCTAAAGTATGGGCCCGCGCCCGCTGGATCAGCGGGGCAAAGTCCAGTTTGGTCAGCCGTCTCATTGCAAATTTGATCCCCAGGTACTCAAATTCATCCACTTGACAGCAACCCAGAAAATTAGTCAGCCGAGCCTTCACCGTTGACGGTGTACGTTTGCTGAACAACACAGCCGACTTTGTCCGGTTGACTCGTTGTCCCATCCATGAGCAATAATCGGTGAGGATAGCAGTAACTTTCCTAGCATTCACCAATGAAGCCCGTGCAAAAAAGAGAATATCATCAGCATAAAGGAGGTGGGAGACAGGAGGTCCTCCCAAGCTGATTGGAACTCCCATCTCCCCGAAATTCTTCTTGAAGTGCGCTGTCAATAATTCGGAGCATAGGATGAATAAGTATGGTGACAGCGGGCACCCTTGTCGAAAGCCACATTCGGCATTAATAACCTTCGAGAATTTCCCGTTAGTGAGAATAAAGAATTTTGGCCCCATAACACAGCTAAGGAGCCACGCTCCAAATCTTGGGGGGATACCCAAACGCCCCAAGACAATCTCCAAAGTCCTTCAGCTCATTTTATCGTACGCCTGTTCCATGTCGACCTTCAAAGCAAAGAACCCCCGATTTGCCTTGGACACCTTGAATTTATGGATCATCTCCTGCCCCAGGAGGCAGTGCGTCATGATAGTGCGTCCATGAACGAATGCAGCCTGCTCCTCGGAAATGATAAGTAGCAACACCCCCTTCAGTCTATTGACAAGAATCTTCGCCACCACCTTGTAGATAGTCTGGCAAAGATTGATGGGTCTGAACTTGGATGGGTGGTCAGAGCAAGTCTCCTTAGGGATTAAGACCACAACCGTCTCATTCCAGGAAGGGTCCATGGCTCCAGAATTGAAAAACTCCAAGCAAGCACGGGTCACCTGCTCACCAACAATATCCCAGTAAGCCTTGAAGAAGGAAGTAGTGATCTCATCCCTCCCCGGGGCTTTGTTCCGTCCCAGCGAATTAACCGCCTTCAGAATCTCTTCCTCCGAAACATCTCCCTCCAGCACTCCAGAAATCTGATTAAGAGCCCTCTGGTGGCCATCAAGAGACGGCCACCCCGTATCTACAATTGGCAGACTCTTCCATTTCTGATTGAAAAATTGAAAAAAGATGTCCTCAATCTCCCCTGCCTCCGTCGTTTCACTACCATCTTCCCGCTTGATGAGCTCAATACTCTTCAATCTTCGCCGTTCTGAGGCCATAGAATGGAAGAACCGCGTGTTACCATCTCCCTCCTCGATCCACTGCACTTTAGTCCTCTGTTTCCACCACGTCAAAATGCGGGCCAACGTGTTATTGAACAATTGCACTTTGAATCTCAGCCGCTCTGTCTGTACTTCACTCAGACCACCCGGTTTACCTTCCAATTCCTGTAGCTCCCGGATCTCCCTGTCCAGCTCCTCCTTCTGGCTATTTAACATCTTAAATTTATTTCTGCTCCAGAAGAATAAAGGCTTCAAAGTTCTACTACATATCCGCTGAAGTTTGGTCGCTTCGCTGCCATGGTCTCCAACATTCCATTTATTGATCACCAATTGACGGGCCTTGGGATAGCTCACCCAAACATCCTCAAACCGAAACCATGGGGAGTAGCTAGTTTACGTCGTAGCAGCAACCGAGCAAAGAATGGGGCAGTGGTCAGAAACTAGTCTGGAAAGGTGTCGGACCCACAGCCCCTGAAACTCATCCATAATATCCGAGCTAACAAGGAACCTATCCAATCTGGAGAAAATTTTACTTCCTGCATCTTTGTTGTTAGTCCACGTGAAAGCTGGCCCAACAAATCCAGGATCAATAAGGTCATTAGCCGTCATGAAGTCAGCCATGTCGCAGGCAGCCGGAGTCGTGTGAAAGGCCCTGCCACCTTTCTTTTCAATCGCAACCATAATACAGTTGAAGTCCCCCCCAACCAACAATGAAGAGGACCGGTTATGGATCCTGGAAATGTCTTCCCACATCGTACGTCTGATACAAGTATCCTTGTGGGCATACACAACCTCCATCTCCCAATCAATACCACTCGTCTGCGTAAGTTTCCCGAAAACAAACTGGTTTGCTCTGTAGGAAATCTGAAACGACAACATGCTACTCTTCCAAACAATCAAAATACCGCCAGCCCTACCAATAGAAGGCTGGTAATGAAAGTCCCAATCTCTACCAGCCAATCTGTCAATGTCCATCCGATTAATAGACTCCGATTGGGTCTCCAGAAGACCAACCAAGCAAACATTATGGGTTCCGATAAGGTGGCTTAAGTAGAACCCCGTTTCCTTCTTACGCGCACCACGACAGTTCCAACAAAGGATGTTAAGCATGGTTCACCGAAGGGGAAGCGTCCCCGCCGCAATTTTGTTCCAAGTCTTCAGCAGATTCCTTGGAGAAAGAGTAGCTGTCAGTGATGACATCCTTGTCTTTCAACTCATCGGGACTTACAGAGCAAATTGGTACATGCTCAACTGGAGAAAATCCCTCTGGAAGTTTCCCGATATCTCTTTCCCCAGCATTCTCCCTACCAACCTTAGCAGCACTCATTCTAGCCTTACGGCTTAGAATATTATAAGGTTTCCACACCTTAGTTTTTGAATCGGAGAACCTCAGAACCCTAGGCACAATCTGCCGTTCAAGGGAATCAAGGGGGGGGGGGGGGGGGGGGGGGGGGGGGGGGGTTCACCCTAGGAAGCTGACCCTGTCTACTGACCATTAAAGAGGACCGTCTCGTGCTGTTAGCTGCTCTAATTTCTCCTTCTGCCTGCTTCAAACAATGTGTATCTCCCACTGTATTCACATCCATCACCTACCTAGCAGGCCGAGTCTCCTCAATCTCATTAGTAGGTTCAAAGGTTCCTGGGAACAGACTGCCTTCAACGATAGGTTCCCTAGCCTCTAACATCTCCCTCTCAATAGTTTTCATCCTCAAATCCTCTGACCCCTCCTCAGTGGTGCAGCTATGTGCAATGGAGTTCCCCAAAACCAGCTCTTTTGGATCCTCCGAGCGTTTATCTCCCGCAGTATTCTCCACAGCATTGGGCTCCTCTAACATTTTGTCTATTGCTGATGCTCTCTCCACAGCCTTATTCGCCACAATGGTAGCAGGGATCTCACTCCCCCGAGCAGAGTTTCTGGAGGTGGTTCCAGAGAAGTTCGGGCGAGGCCTCCGCTTCCTTGTCACAATGGTCCATTCACCACACTCCCTATCCGTGCTCCTGGAATCCAACCCCAAGGAACTGGCAACACCGCACGGTCTTGACATATCATCGTTGCTTTATAAGTCTGCCTTCCCCTTTCCCCTCATTTCCGGACTTAGACGGCCCAATCCAGTAGGACTTTCTGTATGCAAAACAAGTTTCTTCCTACAGCCTTTAGCCTTATGGCCCACCATTCCACATTCCATACAGATCACTGGAATCCCCTCGTACTTAATTGGTTGGAAGAACTTTCCCTTCAAGCCTTGTGCCCATATTCCTTTTGGAAGTCTCTTCGACAATTCCAGCCGGACGCAAATCCTCGCAAAAGCACATCTGTTCCATTGTTTTGTTTGCTCATCCATATACAAGGGTTCCCCAATACCAGCAGCCAGCCGTGCCAAGTTCGCCTCATCCCAATATTCAAGTGGAAGGTTTGGAAGCCTGATCCAAACCGGCGATGTGAACCTCCTCTTAGAGTTGGAGGAGAGCCCCTCAGACCACTTCTCCACCCCTATGATCTGTCCTGCCACATACCATGGCCCTCCAACCAAGACATTGTCCCTAGCCTCCACATCTTCAAACCAATATAGAAAGTAGGCCGCCCCAAGAGGAGTAATCTGAGTTAATCCAAAATGTCCCCATTTCCGTTGGAGTTCATTCTGGACAACCCAGAAAGGAACACGTCGGCCTAAAAGGCAGCCAACCAGGGCTCTGCAAAGTTTATGGATATTTCCTCTGGCTCTAGAAAGATCAAGCTGCACCAAACCATCTTCCAAAAGGAAATCATGAACATCCTTGACCAGATTGAGCACGATCGGTGCAGGTTTCTTCCAAGCATTCCTGGTCTCTTTGCCCCTCAAATCTTCAGACACCGTAGATCCCGGTGTAGTGCGCCCCTTCGAAATGGCTTTCAGACATGAGGGGGCAATATCACAAACATGTTGTACACAGTTCTAGGAGTTGGAGGAATTACTGCCCACACCACCCACCTTCACACCCCTGCATTCCATATCCATATCAACGAGCTTCCCCATCACATTCTCTACCTCCTTTCCATTACACTTCGATCGAAGATTAGGCCAGTTAACAGCCATAGCACTTCCACCA
>CM039728.1:27893068-27903068 GCA_022539455.1 Dendrobium nobile | reverse complement strand
TTCTAATAGTTTTATCAAAATCCTCAGCCTTTAATCTCCTCAAAACAAAGGCCAACCCCAGATATTCCAGAGAATTCACCTTTTTGTACCCCATTAGCTTAGCAATCATGCGCTTCTTCTAGTTGGGGCAGCTCCTACTGAAAAGAACAGCTGATTTCCCACAGTTAATCCTCTATCCAGTCCAGTCACAATAATCCTCCAGTAGTTTCATGATACAAATGGCATTACTTCTACTAGCTTCAGCAAAAATAAGGATATCATTTGCATACAACAGATGAGATATCCTTTCCACATTATTAACAACCTGAACTCCAAGCTGTCCCCCCCTCTGTCTGAAGGCTTTAGTGAGGAGCTCAGAACAGAGAATGAACAGATATGGCGACAAGGGACAGCCTTGTCGAAGGCCACTCTCAGCATAGATCCATGGCGTTCTGTTACCATTGAGCAGCAAAGAAAATCTCGGCTTGGCAATACATTGAATGATCCATTCAACAAATCTCTCAGAGAATCCCATCAATTTCATCACCCTCTGCAAAGTGTCCCAAGACATACAATCGTATGCCTGTTCCATATCAATCTTCAAAGCCATCATCCCCGATTTCTTCGCAGAGAATTGGAACTTGCACATTATCTCCTGAGCAATAAGACCATGGCTGGAGATGGACCTCCCAGGAACAAAGGTCCCTTGCTCCTCACTGATAATACTGCCCAGCACCGGTTTGAGCCTGTTAATCAAGATCTTTGCCACAACCTTATAGAAGGTTTGACAAAGGCTTATCGGTCTAAACTTTGCCGGCAAAATTGCATTCTCTGTCTTTGGTATGAGAACAACTAATGTATCCTTCCAGCTTTCACACATAGTGTTAGTGCAAAAGAAATGAACAATAGCACGAGTAACCTCACATTTAATAATTTCCCAATAAAATTTTAGGAAGGAAGATGTAATACCATCCATGCCCGGTGCACGATTGTTTCCCATGCTGAATACAGCTTGTCAAACCTCCTGCTCCGTAATCTCCGCCTCCAGGATCACATTCACCTGATCAGGAATCATGTCTTGTCTGTGAAAGCTTGGCCAGCTTTCACAAACAATATGCCTCTCCTCCCATTTAAGCATAAAGAACTTCATGAACTCCTCCTGTATAAGAGCTGGATCGTCACTCCTATCTCCATTTGGCTTTTAGACCTCCAGGATTCTGTTCCCCCTCCTACGTGCCGAGGCAAAGGAATGAAAGAAATGAGAATTGGCATCTCACTCCTCAATCCACTTTGCCTTCGCTCTCTGTCTCCACCAAGTTGTAATGCGTGCTAATGTGGTATTCAGTTCAGAAGCCTTTCTCCGCATCTCATGATCCTGTGCATCATTCAATCCAGCATTTGAAGATTCAAGCTCTTGAAGTTCCCCCAATCTTGCCTCCAGCGAATTTTTCAAATTCCCCAGCTCCTTTAATCGATTTTTACTCCAGAAGAACAAGGCTCTATGTGTTCTAAAATACTTTCGATTTAACACTTCAGCTGGCTTCCCATAATTAGTTTTGTTCCACTCCTTCCATACCAGCTTCCAAGTAGCTGGATAAGACATCCAGATGTCCTCAAATCTATACCATCTATTACTAGATTTTGGGGAATTAGACGTAAGATTCAGCAACAATGGACAATGGTCCGATGCAAGTCTCAGCAGATGCTTAACCGTGGCCAAGGGGGGCAAGTCTAAGTCCTTCAGAGTTCATTAAAACTCTATCCAGTCTGACCCATATCTTACTGTTACCGGTTTTATTATTAGTCCATGTAAACTTAGGACCCACAAATCCCAAGTCATGTAAATCATTATCAACAAGGAAAGTCGTCATTTCCTGAGCACCCACCGAATATCTATACCTTCTACCTCCCTTCTTCTCACTTTGGTCATGACAACAATTGAAGTCTCCACCAACAATCATTTGTAACTCAGCATAAAGACTAGAGCCAATAGTACTCCATAACATCCTGCGGCTATGATAGCTCTTACTGGCATAGACCAACACAATCCCCCATTTCTGAAGATTAGGCATCACCAAATGGCCAACAATAGCTTGGTTCATAGTTGAAACAACCTCAAAATGAGTAGTATCCTGTCTCCACATCACCAACAATCCTCCAGATCTTCCAACGACTGGAAAATGAAAAAAATCCCAGCTAGGACCAATGAGTCTATCAATATCAGTCCTGGAAATGTCTTCAATCATCGTTTCAACTAAACCAACAAAAATCACCTCATTGCTAACAACAAGGCTACGCAAGTAATGCCCAGTTTGCTTCTTACGGGCACCCCTGCATTTCCAAATAATGATGGAAGACATTAAAAAACAAAAGGGGAAGCATCCCCGCCGCTATTGTCTTCACGATCATGATCTTCCACCATCTCCTTTTTCCTTTTCCTAAGAAAATCCTCGCTCGGTCCCAACTGAAACCTGTTAACCGATCTCATTCCAGCCGTAAACAGCAAAGGCTGCTTAAATCCCATTCTACTCCGGTTATGAGTAGGCTTTAGCTTACTGGCAGGAGCTTGAATCTTGCCCAAATCCACCTATTTAGAAATATTCATATTCTATTTATTTTCAATGTTCTCCTTGTTGCTACCTTGTAAGCGTGTACTCCTTCTCCATCTTGGGGGAACCTGGATCCAGGGCCCCAACTGATCATCAGTTTCCTAAAGATTTTCCACCGAATTAGCATTGCCTCCATTCACTTCTTGTAGAACCTCCACCTACCCTCTTTCCTTTATCTTTATTTACAGCAGGTATTACCTTACTCCCACTCTCTGTTTTAATCACAGTTGCCACATTCTCCTTAGTTTGAGTCTGATCCAACCTCCCAATACTTCCTAACTGCTGATCTGAGATGCCTACCCCAGAACCAGCCTGCTTCAATTGCTCCCCTATTCTTTTATTCCCATTATCCCCTTGTCCACCAACTTTCGATGGACACATCTCCCTCCTTTGCCCCACTTTGCCACAGCCAAAACACATGAGTCCAATACCCTCATATTCTACCTTCTAGTAGAATCTCCCATTCAAACCATTAGCCCAAATCCCTGCCTGAAGCTTATTAGCCAAATTCATCCTGACGCACACCCGGGCATACTCTCTTCTACCCCAATTACCCGTCTGCGCGTCAATCCAGAGGGGAACTCAAATCTTAGAAGCAATTCTGGAGATATTACATTCATCCCAATACTATAAAGGGAGATTAGGCAATCTTATCCATACCGGAGAGGAAAGGCCTTCCATCAACGCCGGAGAGAAGCTCGGCGTCCATCTGTCCAATCCCACAATGTTACCTCCAATAAACCTGGGGCCTCTACAAAGAACAGCATCTCTTGCTTCAACAGAAGCAAAAACACATACAAAGCAATCATATCCCAGCGTAGTAAGCTGGAATTCACCAAACCTTCCCCATTGTCATTGTATTTCTGACTTCAACAAGAAGTAGGAGGCTCTTCTGCCCAGGATTTTCCCCACAACTGCTCTTTCCAGCATAGCTACATTAGCTTTAGCAGCCTCCAAGTTTAGATCAATAGAAATCCCGTCATACGATATAACATTTAACTCCTCAGGATGATGAATCGGGATGTGCTCCGGTCTCTTCCAAGCATTGCTCACCCCAATTGGAAATAGAGGGCCTCTATTCCCAGTTTCCACCTTGCCTTTCCCTTCCCCATTCGCTGAGCTTCCAGGGATCCTGCTGGAAGCGGAATTTCCACAATCACCATAAGTGCTATTCCGCGGGATACTCCGTTCACCAGAACTAGTCTCAGTACCCATCGCCCCACTCATCCTCCTAGTAGGTGATTCAATTTTCGGAACACCGCTCGTTCCGTCTCCACCAACATTATCCCTTACAGCATTGTTCAGCTCAAACAAAGTAGAACTCACCTCCATTGAACAGTCCCCTCCGATTAATGGATCCCGATCTGGAACATCCACCATCTAACATTCCTCTCCGATCCTCAAATCTTGTCCATTGCCATTACAATCTGGAACATCCACCATCGATCGATTCCGACCAGGCATAACAACATCAACATCAAATGATTCCTCCATCTCATCAATTGTAGCTTGAATTTCTTCAACTTCCATCACAGACTCCTTCTCAGCAAAGGTCGGATTAATAATCATACTCACCTCTGATGCCGGCATCACCCCCATTTTCAACTTCAGAGGACAATCCTCCTTCTTCCTTACAATCACACTTATCAGACCACCGCCCTTAGCATTCGGCATAGCCACTTTAGGATCCAATCCCCGCAGCTTAACCTCCCATCTACCTTCCTGCGATCCCTCTGATCCCGTCTTACTTGTATCCCGAGCTTTACCCTTAGACCTAGTGGTTGGTTTAGTCGGAGATCCTCCAGATCTAGCTCCCAGTTGCTCTCCGTTCTTCTTCGATCCTCCAGATCCAACACCCGATCGCCTTCGCTCATCACCGCCAGTCATTCCATCACCGCCACCCCCGCTTAAGCGGGGGGGAGATATTCGGTCGCCCCCCGCCATACCCAGAGCTTCTCTCACTACAAATCGCCAAGAGAGAGAAAGAAACGGCCAGAAATGATGCTTAGAAAGAGAGAGAGAGAGAGAGAGAGAGAGAGAGAGAGAGAGAGAGCAAGATAGAGAGAGAGAGAGATATAGAGAAAGAAAGTTCAAGAGAGAACTAGACATAGCAAGAAAGAGAGAGAGAGAGAGAGAGAGAGAGAGAGAGAGAGAGAGAGAGAGAGAGAGAGAGAGAGAGAGAGCTAAAATTGCATATGCATTACCAAGGAAACAACTAAAATTTACACGGGAAGCTAAGCCCTATCACTATCTTCCCTCAACAACATCAAAAGAGTTGAGGGGAAGTCCACAGCACTCGCATTGTCAAAATTAAAATCTCCAAATAAAGCAAAATTAGCACAGTAATCAGCAGGGAGATTACTGTCCCTCTGAATATGACTATAAATAACTTGCTTAAAGTTCAACAGGAAGGAGATGTCAGGGCCAACAAAATTATAAACTGGCTTAAAGGAGCCATCCCGAAGCCGTTGCAGCCATCCGATCGCGTTGATGCAGTCACCCTCGATAATAATCCCATCAAGTTCCAACATCCAGTCACGGATCACCTCCCTAGCCAGAGCCGCCACTCAGATCTCCGCCTGAAGAGGGTCCCAATGCTCTATCTTCCTGCCGGCAGCCGCAATCAAGGTCCCCTCGAAATTTTGAACCACCATGCCAAGCCCGCAAGATTGTTCGATTTAAGCGCCTCATCCACATTAAACTTCAGCCAACCATGAGGGGGAGCACCATAGCTTGTGAGACGGCAGCCCATAGGCCTGAGTAATGCTCCAAAATGGGCTTCCGATAAGGCTTCGGCAATAGGGAGAGGATCGTGGCAGCCAAGACAGATGGAAGTCAGCAATTCCCAGTGTGTTTCAGGTCGTTCCTGGCCCTCCAAACCTGGTACATAGCATAGCAATAAATCTGCCCAAGTCTCGGGTTCTTCTCAGCCATATAGGACGGTTCCACGTAGAGTTCGCTGAGGGAGTTAACGCGCGGGTAAGGCAAATCCCCGCTTACCGAGAATGTGGAGGACCTCCCTCAGCTTATTACATTGAGTAGTGCAATGCTCCACGCTCTCAGCCATATTGCATCCTGACGGACACGCCGTGGAATTCGACAACCCTCTCCAACTCAGCCACTGGTTAGTGGGAATGGCGTCCCTGAGCAGTTGCCATTAGTGTAAGTTCTCACGGGGGTGAAGTTTAAGCTTTCGCATCCACCCGAACGGATAGGTAGGCTACCCCTGCTTGGCCCTAAAGGCCACCGCCGAAAGAGTGGACCCAAAACAGGAATGGGCAAACTCTGGCTGATCAGTACCCTCCTCAAGGTTCGTATCAATAGCCAGTATACCTGGGCCATAACCAACCCAAAGCTCCTTTCCAGCTTCTCCACATTCTATCCAAAATCATCATTTAGCAGACTGCTGACATTAGCGTTCTCCACCTCCTCCACATTCACAAAGGTTGGGCAACAATCCATCTGACGGTCGAGGATCCAGCAGTCCTGTAACACCCTGATGTTCCTCCCATCACCGATCTGCCGTCTGATTATGTCCTCCAGAGCTCCAGCACCATCAGCAATAACCTTCCACGTGACCGAACATCTTTGGGCATTAGGGCCTTGTAGAAAATTACGCCCATAGGTGGCCCTCACCACCCGATGCAGCAGGGACCTCTCCTCGTGCAGAGCTATCCAAGCAAGACGAGCATGTAAGGGCCCACGCCACTCCTTCAGCCCCCGGAAGCCAAGGCCGCCCTGGTCAAATGGAAGACACAGCTCGTTCCAACCCACATAGTGCATACATTTACTATTAACAAGAACCTCCTCCCCAGCTTCTCGATCGAGCACAGGACGCTGCTCGGCACCTCCGTGTGCGTCATGAGGTACGCCGGAGTGGTAAGAAGGGAAGTGCGAATTAAAAGATCTCTCCCCGCATAAGAGAGGTGCTTCTTCCCCCAAACATTCGTCTTCACGTGAGCACACCTCATAACTCTGTAGAAGTCGGATGACTTCAGCCTCTGCAGGACCAGCGGCAGTCCCAAATAATCGAACGAGTCAACTCTCCGGTACCCCAACAGCCTGGCTAACATCCTCTGCTTCCACCTCGGGCAACGCCTGTTAAATAAGATGGCAGATTTCTCATCGTTGACACATTGCCCCGTCCAGTTACATTAATCCCTAAAAATGTCTCTAATATAGTTGGCATTCCTCCTGCTGACCTACACAAACACGAGGATATCATCGGCATACAGAAAGTGTGAAATTCTCTCCGCATTGCGAGCAACCTGGACTCCCAGCTCGTCCCCCCACAGCCTAAATGCCTTAGACAGGAGTTCAGAGCAGATAATGAAAAGGTAAGGCGATAAGGGGCACCCTTGCCGCAAGCCACTCCTCACAAGGATACAAGGAGTACGACACCCGTTAATCAACAGCGAGAACTGGGGCTTCACAATGCATTGCATGACCCAAAGAATCAACCATGCAGGAAAACCCATCCGCCCCATGACCATCTGCAGCGTGTCCCAAGCCATATAGTCATAAGCCTGCTCTATGTCGATCTTAAGCGCCATCAGGTCTGCTTTCTGGGATGAAAATCGGAACTTCCCCATCACCTCTTGGGCCACCATTCCGTGATTGGAAATAGATCTCCCCGAGATGAAGGCCCCTTGCTCCTCGCTAACAATATTGCACAGCACCGGTTTAATCTGGTTAATCAAAATTTTGGCAACCACCTTGTAGAAGGACTGACACAGACTGATAAGTCTGAACTTCGCCGGGGCACACACATTCTCAATTTTAGGTAGTAAAATAACCAGGGTATCCTTCCAGCTCGCACACATAGAGTTAGTGTTAAAGAAATGAAGAATTCCACTAGTAACATCATTCATAATGATTTTCCAATAAAATTTAAGAAAAGAAGAAGTAATACCATCCAGTCCCAGCGAGCGGTTGTTCCCCATGCTGAAGACAGCTTGTCGAACCTCCAACACCGAAACCTCAGCCTCCAGCTCCCCCCTTAAGAGTGTCGGGATCACGTCCGAGTCCTGGAATTCTGGCCAATTGTCCAGCGAGGCATTCCTATCCTTCCATTTCAGGCTGAAAAATTGCAGGAACTCCTCCTCGATCTCATTCGGGTCCGCGGTTCTCTCGCCAGTAGCCCGCAGGATCTCCAAAATCCAGTTACCCCGTCTCCGGGCCGAGGCAAACGAGTGGAAAAAATGGGAGTTAGCATCTCCCTCTTAAACCCACCGAGTTTTAGCTCGCTGTGGCCACCAGGTAGCCATTCTGGCCATAGTAGCCATCTGCTCGGAGGCTGTTCTCCTCAATTCAATCTCCTGTGCCTGGTTCAGCCCCACTTGGGAACCCTTGAGCAGCTGGTATTCCTCGAGACGGGCCTCCAGCGTGGTCCTGAGATCCCCCAACTCCTTCAGTCGGTTGCGGCTCCAGAAGAACAGAGCCCGGAGGGTCCTCAAGCACTTGTGATTCAATACCTCATCCGGCGGACCATGATCACTTTTGTTCTAAGAGTTCCCCAAGATTTTCCACGTAGCCGGGTAAGTCCTCCACACATCCTCAAACCTCAGCCACTTGGAACCAAGCTTCAGGGGGGGGCGTCGGACAGCCGCAACAGAAGCGGGCAATGATCAGAGGCAAGACGAAGAAGGTGCTTAACGGTAGCCAGTGGAGCAAGCTACAGACCCACCGAATTCATCAGCACCCTATCCAGTCGAACCCACACCTTATTGTTTCCAAGTTTGTTGTTCGACCAAGTGAATCTTGGACCCACAGAATTTGTCTGTAGTGGTAGTTCTTGCCCCTATAAACAATAGCAACAAGCCACCTATGATGATCCGGCAGCTCCAGGTGACCCACCAAAACCTGGTCCATAGCCATGGATCCCGTAAAATGCGCGAAATCCATTTTACACATGGCCAGGATCCCGCCCGACCTGCCGTTGGCAGGATGATGAAGAAAGTCGCAGTTGGAACCAATCATCGCATCAACTTCAGACCGAGAGATATCCTCGATCATCGTTTCCACAATCCAACAAAAACCACCTCATTGTTCCCAACGAGGCTACGTAGGAAGTGTCCAGTCTGCTTCTTGCGGGCCCCCCTACAGTTCTAGAATATGATGGAAGACATTAAACAACCAATGGGGGGGCGCCCCCGCCGCCAATTTCCTCAATGACTTCCTTCCTTCTCTTCCGCGGAAGCTCCCGGTCCGCCTCCAAAAGGATGAACCCAGAACCCTCCCTGGCCTTACTAGGCAACGTCCCCATCAGCCTGACTCCTGCTGAGAACATCAGGGGGCGGTTAATCCCCAACTTAGTTTGCTTCCGGGTTGGCCGAACCGCACCACTGGGTTCCTTGACCAGCCACAGATTCACCTGGCTAGGAGGTTTGCCCAGTTGTTTGCCGCTCTTGGCCACAACGCTCCTGGCCAGAGGATTCCTTCTCCGACAAGGGGGAACATGGATCCAAGGTCCCAGATGATCCTCCTCATCTGGGGAGCCAGCAGGTTCACCAGCATGCACCCCACTTGGCACTTCCATATTAGCCTGCCTGGCACTACTGCCCGAAGCATTCCCGTCCAGCTGTTTGCCCCCAGAAGCGCCAGGGGAGTGCGACAAAATTGTGCGGTCCCTGCGGTTGGACTCAACCCTGCTCACCCCGGCTCCGCCAGCTCTATTAACATCTTCATCAGCCCTTATCTCCACCTTTCTGGTCAGTTTCCTACCCGTAGTGTCACCAGATACCACCACCTTAGACGGACAAGAGTCCCTACGGTGTCCCACACGGCCACAGTCATATCACAATAGGACAATACCTTTTTATTCCACCTTCTGGTAAAAATGTCCATTCAACCCATCTATCCAAATACCCCCCAAAAGCTTCCTGGCAAGATTCATGCAGACACAGACCCGGGAATACTCAGGCCATCCCCAATCCCTAGTATGAGCGTCAATCCACAGCGGCGTACCAATCCGTGATGTAATTCTAGAGATATTGCAATTGTCCCAGTACTGGAGAGGGAGGTTAGGCAGTCGAACCCACACTGGAGAAGAGAGCCCCTCCATAGAGTCCGGGGAGAATCCCGGCGTCCATCTGTCAAGCCCCACCAGATTCCCACCAACGAATCATGGGTTCCCCACACAGGACCGCGTCCCTCACCTCATCGAAGGCAAAAACACATAAAAAACAGTCAGAGTCCATGGTAGTGAGCTGGAACTCCCCAAATCCACCCCAAGGTCTTTGCAGTTCAGTCTTAAGCAGGAAAAAGGAGGCCTTATTCCCCAGGATTTTCCCCACCACAGCACAGTCGAGCATTGCAAGGTTGGCCCTGACCCGCTCCAAGTTAAGCACAATAGTGTCCCCATCCACCGCCAGGGCCCTAATCTCCTCAGGTCGCTGCACCGGGATGTGAGC